>JAVSCE010020323.1:0-33173 GCA_032199065.1 Smutsia gigantea | reverse complement strand
CATGGAAAATTCTACAGAATAGATCACATATTGAGACAAAAAAACAGCCTCAACAAATTAAAAAAGATTGAAATTGTATCAAGCATATTTTCAGACAGAAATGGTATGAAACTAGAAAATAATTATATGAAGAAAACCAATAAAAAACCACCACAAAGACATAGAAGCTAAACAACATGCTTTTAAATATTCAGTATATCAATAAATCAAAGAAAAAAAACAATATATAGAGTCAAATTAAAACAGAAAAATGATTAAAATTATGTGGGATGCAGCAAAAGCACTTCTAAGATGAAATTACATAGCAATAAAGGCCTTCCTCAAGAAACAAGTACAATCCCAAGTAAACAATCTAACTTTACAACCAAAAGTACTAGGAAAATGAAAGCAAAGCCCAAAGTAAGTGGAATGAGGGACATGAAAAAGATCAGAATAGAAATAAATAAAGCAGAGAATAAGAACACAATATAAAAAAAAATAAAACCAAGACGTGGTTCTTTGTAAAAATAAATTAACTAGACAAATGCCTAGTCAGACTTATCAAGAAAAAAATAGGGAGTACACAAATAAACATTATCAGAAACAAAAAAGGAGATGTTACAACCAACACCACAGAAATACAGAGAATTATTAAAGAATTCTATGAAAATTATATGATAATATATTGCACAACCTAGAAGAAATGGGCAAATTTCTAGAAAAGTATAATGTTCCTATATTGAACCAGGAAGAAACAGAAAATTTGAACAGACAAATTACTAGTAACAAAATTGAATTGGTAAACAAAAAAATCCCAATAAAGGCAATCCTAGTACCAGATGGCCTCATAGATGAATTCTACAAAACACTTAAGGAAGAGCTAATACACATCCTTCTTAAAGCATTCCAGGAAATATAATAGGAAGGAATACTTCTAAACTCATTCTATGAGGTCAGTATCACTCTAATAGAAAAACCAAAGGCACAGAAAAACAAAATTATGGAACATTATCCTTGATGAACATAGATGCAAAAATCCTCAATAAAATATTAGCAAATCAAATTAAAAATATATCAAGAGGATTATCCATAATGACCAACTGAGATTTATTACAGGGATGCAAGGATGGTCAATATTTATAAATCAATCAATGTGATACACCACATTAGCAAATGGGAGGATAAAAACCATATGATCATCTAAATATATGCTTGAAAAGCATTTAACAAAATTCAACAACCATTCATGATAAAAACTGTCAATGAAATGGATATAGAAGGAGCTCAGTATAATAAAGGCCGTATAGGACAAACCCACAGTTAATACGGTAATGGCAAAAAACTGAGTGTTAGAGAAACAAAACAAGGATGCTCACTCTCACCACTTTTGTTCAACATATAACTGGAAGACCTAGCCACAGCAATCAGACAAAGAAAAGGGAGGATAAAAAGCATCCAAATTTGTAAGGAAGAAGTAAAACTGCCACTATTTGCAGATGACATGATACTATATATGGAAAACTCTGAAGACTCTACCAAAAATTATGAGAACTAATAACTGCATTCAGCAAAGTCACAGGATACAAAATCAATATACAGACGTCTGTTGCATTCCTATATACTAACAACTAAATAACAGAAAGAGAAATCAAGAAAACAATTCCATTTACAATTACATCAAGAAAAATAAAATACCTAGGAATAAACCTAACCAAGGAGGTGAAAGACTTATACTCTGAAAAGTATAAGACACTGATGAAAGAAATTGAAGAAGACACAAACAAATGGAGATCTAGCCCATGCTCATGGATAAGAATTAATGTTGTCAAAATGGCCATCCTGCCCAAAGCAATTTACAGATTCACTGCAGTCCCTATCAAGATACCAATGACATATTATGATGAACTAGAGCAAAAATAATCCTAAAATTTATGTGGGACAACAGAAGTCCCCAAACAGCCACAACAATCTTGAGAAAGAAAAACAAACCAGGAGGTATCATGCTGTCTGACTTCAAGGTATACTACAAAACTACATCAATCAGAACAGTATAGAATTGGCATAAGAACAGACCCTGTAGGTCAATGGAACAGAATAGAGAACCCAGAAATAAACCCAAGCATATACAGCCAATTAATGTATGACAGAGGAGCCATGAATATACAACAAGGAAAAGACAGTCTCTTCAGTAAATGGTTTTGGGAAGCTGGACAGCTACATGCAAGAGAATGAACCTGGATTACTGTCTAACTCCATATTCAAAAGTAAACTCAAAATGGATTAAAGACCTGAATGCAAAACAAAACCATAAAAGTCTTAGGAGAAAACATAGGCAAAGTTCTCTTGAACATAAGCATAAGTAATTTTCTTCTCCTCAGGTAAGAGTAACAAAAGCAAAAACAAATGGGACTACATCAAACTAGGAAACTTCAGTACAGCAAAGGAAACCCTTAACAAACAAAATGCAACAAAACAAAAGTGCAACCTACCTTATGGCAGAATATATTTGTAAGTAATATATCCACTAAAGATTTAACATGCAAAATATATAAATAACTCATATGCCTCAACACTAAAAAATAAATAACCCAATTAAGAAATGGGCAGAGGTCCTGAATAGACATTTCCCCAAAGAAGACATAGAAATGACCAACAGGAACATGAAGAGATGCTACACAACACTAATCATCAGGGAAATGCAAATCAAACCACAATCAGATATCACCTAACACCTCTCAGAATGGCTAGCATCCAAAATACAAGAAATAACAAATGTTAGCAAGGATGTTGAGAAAAGGAACTCTCCTACATTGTTGGTGGAGTGGAAATTAGTGTGGCCACTATGACAACTGTATGGATGTTCCGCAAAATCTAGAAATACCATAGTCCAGTAACTCCACTTCTATGAATTTACCTGAAGGAAACAAAATCTCTGATTTGGAAAGATATTTGCACCCCTATGTTTATTGGCACATTATTTACAACAATCAATATATGGAAGCAAAAAGTTGTCAATAGATGAGTAGATAAAGAAGAAGTGGTACATATATACAATGGAGCATTATTCAGCAATAAAAAAATAACTCCTGCCATTTGTGACAACATGGATGGACTTAGAGGATATTATGTTAAGTGAAATAAGCCAGGTGGAGAAATACAAATACCATATGATTTCACTTGTATGTGGAATCTAAAAAGAAAACAAAACAAAATGAACAAAACAGCAGTAGAATCATAGACACTAAAAAGTGATTGGTGGTTACCATGGGGGAGGGTTTGTGTGGGTTGGCGAAACAGGTGAAGGGGATGAAGAGGCACAGAATCTCAATCATAATATAAATCAATCATGGGGATGAAAGTACAGCATAATGAATATAGTCAATAGTTCTTTAACATCTTTCTATAGTAACTACACTAGCTGGGTGAACTCTTAATCATGTATATAACTGTCAGATCACTATGTTGTATACTTGAAGCTTGTTGCATATCAACTATACCTCAATAAAATATTTCAAGAAAGAAATGACAAAGAAAGTCATTGTGTAATAAGGAAAGTGTTTATTCAAGAGGATATAAAAATTATAAATATTTATGCACCCAACTTTGGAGCATCTAATATATGTAAAGCAAATATTAACAGATATAAAGACTGAAATAGACAGCAATACATTAATAATAGGGAACTTCAGTACCTCACTTTCTTAAATGGATTGATCATCCACACAAAATCAATAAGGAAACATTGCACATAAACTTCACATTAGACTAGATGAAACTATAGGTATTCCATCCAATAGGAGAAGAATACACATTCTACTCAAGTGCATTTGGAACATTCTCCAGGATACATCAAATCTTAAGAAATTTAAGAAGATTGAAACATTACCAACATCTTTTCAGTCTATCAATGGTATGACACTAGAAATCAGTTACAAGAAGAAAAGTAGAAAATTCACAAATAATTAGAGAGCAAATGACATGCTTCTATTTTTATTAATTTTGTATTAAGGCACATATGATAAAATGCACAAATCTTCATGTACAGTTCGGGATTTTGACATGTGTATACACTCATGTAACCAACAACCAGATCAAGATAAATAACCTTGCTTGGTTCTGAACAACAAATAGGTCAAGGGGAAAAAAAAGGAGAAATTAAAAAAACATCTTGAGACAAATGAAAATGGAAAAAAATATCAACACTTGTGGGATAGAGTACTGAAAGTGGAAAAAGTAATTTTTGGATATGACACTAAAAGCACAGGAAACAAAAGTGAAAAACAGTTAAATTGGACTACTTTAACATTAAGAACAGTGCATCAAAGGATACAGCCAACATAGTAAAAAGGTAACTTGGGGAGTGAAAATCACATAACCTATAATTGACTAATATCTAGAATATATGAAGAACTCTTCCAACTCAAAAACAAACACCCAGCCTATTAAAAAAATGGGCAAAGGACTTGAATAGATATTTCTCTAAAGAAAACGTACAAAGATATACAACAGCACATTAAAAGATATGCAACGTCACTAATCATTAGGTAAATGCAAATCTGAACAATGAGAGATCAACTACACCCATTAGGATGGCAGCTATAATAGAAAGAGAAAAAAAGTGTTGACAAGAACATAGAGAAATTGGAACCCTTGTGTGCTGTTGGTGTTAATGTAAAATGGTGCAGTCACTACGGAAAACAGTATAGCAGGATCTAAGTCTGTTCAGGCCATATAACAAAAGTACCATAGATTTGGTGGTTTACAGACAATATAAATTTATTCTCACAGTTCTGGAAGTCAGGAAGTCCATAATCAAACCACTGACAGATTCAGTATATGGTGAGAACTGACTTATTTGTTCATTGATGGCTGCCTTCTCTCTGTGTCCTCACATGGTGCAAAGGGGGAGGAAGCTGTCTGGAACCTCTTTTATAAAGGCATTAATTCCATTCATAAGGGTGTCACCCTCATAACCTAATCACCTCGTAAAGGCCCCATCTCTAAATACCATCACATACAAAAATTAGGTTTTAACATATGAATTTAGGAGGTATGCAAACATTAAATTTATAATATTCTGCTCCTAGGGTACCAAAATCCATGTCCTTCTTGAATGAAAAATGAATGCATTCCATCTGAATGGCCCCAAAGTCTTAACTTGTTCTGATGTCAACTACTTTTTCCACAGGAAAGTCTCCAACTCATGATTATAGAAATGCGAAAAGTCTCCTAATCTTCTGCTTGCAAGCAGGAGGCCCAGGAAAGTCCAAACCCAAAGACCTGAGAGCCAGGGAACCAATGAAATAATTCCAAGTCTGACTCCAAACTTCCAAGAACTAGGGACACAAATGCCTAAAGGCAGGAGAAGATGGATGTTCCAGCTTTACAGAGAGCAAATTCACCCTACCTCTTCCTTTTTATTCTATTCAGGCCCTTAACAGATTGGATGATGCCTACTCTCACTGGTGAGGGCAATCTTCTTTACTCAGCCTATTAATTTAAATAATAACCTCTTCCGGAAGAAACACCATCACAAACACATCAATAAATAGTGTTTTACCAGGTATCTGGGTATCTCTCAGCCCATTCAACTTAACACATAAAATTAATAATCACAGTGGTACATCAAAATATTAAAAATAGAATTACCATATGATCCAGAAATTCCACTGTGGTATAACTTGAAAGAATTAAAAGCAGAATTTTGAATACATATTTGTACACCTATGTTCATGGCAGCATTATTCACAATAACTGAAAGGTGGAAGCAACCCAAGTGTCTATCAATGAATGAATGGATGAGCAAAATATGATCTATACCTACACAATAGAATATTATTCAGCCTTAAAAAGGAATAAATTGTGCCAGATGCTACAATATGGATGAACATTAAGGACATTATGCCTAGTGGAGTAAGTCAGTCATAAAACAACACATACTACATGATTCCACCACTTTGAGGCACCTACAGTAGTCATATTCATACAGATAGAAAATAGAAATGTGGAGTGTTGGCATCCCCTACTATTAGTCTCATTGCTTTTAAGATCTTTCTTATGTTTTGATTAATTTAATACACAATTTGTAGTTTCCCTTATGTTTCTTGTGCTCAATATTCAATTGAATATACTTAATAAATATTCAGTGAATACATGAAACTTCTTGAATGTATCGGTGTTTAATTCTCATTGAATTTGAAAATTTGTCAGTTATAATGTCTTCAAATATTCTTCTATTTCTCCAACTTTCTCCTCTCCTTTGAGGCCTCTAATTTGCACATATATACCCTGCTTGAAGTTTTCCCAAAACTTAATGGTGCACTTTTCATTTTTTCTGTTTCTTTTTGTATATTTTCTATTTCTATAGCTCTAACTTTCCTAATCTTTTCTTCTGCAATGCCAGTTTTCCGCTGAATACCATTCTGTGAATTTTTTCTCAGAAAAAAAAATCTCCAGATCATTTCCAGATGTGTAAGTTAGTCCTTTCTCACTTTCCACATATCTACTTAACATTCTTAATCTTTCCTCTATTTTCATATTCATATGGAATTCAATTGTAATAGCTGTTTTTAATATCCTGTTCTAATAATTTTATATTATGTGTAATATCTGTATCAATTTTGATTGATTTGTTTCCCATTATTCTGGGCCCTATTTTTCTGCTTCCCTTCAAGCCTCACCTTTTTTTATTGCTTACCTGTTATTGTTAATTTTACCTTGTTCCTTGGTGGATATTTTTGTATTCTTATATATGTTCTTGACTTCTGTGTTTTGGATGCAATGAAGTGCTGCAAATGGCTTGAGCCTTTTGAGTCTTCTCTTTATTATTGGTTATACAAGACAAGTGCAGCATTTAATTTAGGGCTACTTTGCCCCATTAATGAGGGAAATACCTTCTGAATATGCTCCTCAATAGCACGTGGACACTGTGGCTTTCCAGTCTGACTTGTGTTCTATGACTTCCTATTGCTGTATTAATAATGGATCATGTTCCTTTTAATATTTCAAGTGATTATTCCCTTAGCCTCTGTTACTTCCCTCACAAACATATTCTGAACAATACTCTGATAAGTACTTAGGGATTTGCCATGAGCACCCAGGTCCAGGTCATGGATTATGGAGTCAAAACTCCTTGATTTTAATCCTGGCACAATATTTACTAACTCTATGACTTTGGACAAGTTATATATCCTCTTTATATACTTGTCATTCCTTATGAAAAAAATAGGGTAATAATAATATTTACCTCATAGGATTACTCTCAGAATTGAAATAATTAATATATGTGAAGGATTTAGAATATGATGGTATATTTTAATTTCTCTATATATTTTATTATTAATATGGAATCTTGTGTAGCCATTAAAATAATGTTTTCAAAGAATATTTAGCATGTTGGAAAATATTTAGCATGTTCTTGAATGCAAAATACATTCATTCCATCTGAATGGCCCCAAAGTCCTAACTTGTTCTAGTGTCAACACTTTTTTCCACAGGAAAGTCTCCAGCTCATGATTATAGAAATGTGAGAAGTCTCCTAATCTTCTGCCTGCAAGCAGGAGGCCAGGGAAAGTCCAAACTGTATAATGTCATGTGAAAAAACAATATAGAGGGTTGTATTTATAATGCGATCTAAATTCTATTTTATAAGTTTAGATATTCACTAAAAGAAAAAATGTGAAAGGAAATACAGCCAAATGTCAACAGAGTCTTTCTGGGTAGAAACATACTAAAACTTTTATTTTCATATATTCAAGGCTATATTTTCCAAATGTCCCACAATAAATGTATTTTGTCTTTTACATGTAGTTATATTCAAATTTTTAGTCACATATCAACACATTCTTAATATAAAATATTTAAGCTGTACAGAAGAACATGGAATAATGGTTCTTAAAATAAGAATCACTGGGAACCTTGTTTAAAAGATAAATTATAGGCCACACTCCTCAGATTTTGATGGACTAGATGTGCAGTTGTGTGTCATGGAAATCAGCATTTTGAGAAGCACCTAAATTATTCTGCTGTCTGTGGACTGAACTTTGAGAAATATTGCCATAAGAAAACACAGAAAAGTTAGCTTTTATGAATACAACTTACTCCATCTCCCTACCCTTCCAAAACATACTACTTTTATAACCAGGAAAAAGTAAGCATTATTGATACAAGTTGGAAACCCACAGAAAGAAACCAAGGATAATGAATTTAGAATCAAAATTGCATTCAATTAATACTAAATTTAATCAAATACTTTAGTAATTTTCTAACAAACTTGACAGATGTTAGCTGCACTTCGTTTCACTCATTCACAGAACAAAATAAATAAATGAATAAATGTTGAATTTAGGGTAACAATGTCTCAAATTAAAATTAGAAATATGCCAAATGCTGTGAGATGTGAACTTTGTGTCACTCCTAATTCTATCATGTTAGTACTCTATTTAAAAATCTTTAGTAGCTCCACATGAGAAAATCCTCATCATGATATTTAAATTCCTCAGACTCCCTGTGGTTTCTCTATAATAAACCCCCATCATCACTACTCAACTTCATCTTCCCATACTCCCAAGAAGAATCATGTCATAATGAGCTTAGAAGAACTGAATATGTTGTATCCATTTTCAACATTTTTTATTTGCTTCTACATTTCCCACACTGAATATCTCCACTGTTTCCAATATATCTACTTCGTAAGGTCCAACTCAAAGCTTCTACAAATTCTCTAACTGTTCTCTGTCTTTTGAAAGTCATAGTACAATTCAAAAACTCTTATTAGACACAGATGAACCAGACATGCCCTCAAGAGAATTCAGCTTAGTAGACCAAATACATCACTATGTATGTTTTGTAAGAATATCTCACCTCTTTGGCTAATTCCAAGACAAGATGGAGATATGTATATATGTTGTATATTTCAAGCAGGCTTCAGATATATTCTCAGCATTGATTATCACTTTCCATTATTATAGCTGTAGATATAAAAGTAGATGTAAAAGATTTTGAAGACTTTCTACATATGCAAAAGTCAAAGCAATATTCTAAAGTCTGTTTAATTCATACTAGCTTTTAATCAATTGATTTACCAGCTTTGCACTATATTTGCTTCAACCACAAAATTTTTTCCCTTTCATAATTTTCTTGCTTGTAGTTATGGTCTTGCCTTTTCCTCTTAAAGAAGTCCCTTTAACATTTCTTATGAGGCAGCCTTAATAGTGATTAACTCTTTTAGTTTATGTTTCTCTGAGAAGATCTTTATCTTTTTATCAATTCTGAATAAAAACCATTCTAGGTAGAGTATTCTTGGTTGTACTTTTTTTTTTCCTTTCAGCGCTTTGAGTATATCATGCCACTCCCTTCTTGCCTAAACATTTTCTCCTGAAAAATAAACTGATAGTACTCTGGGGTTTACCTTGTATGTAACTTGTTGCTCTTCACTTACTGCTTTTAAAACCTTTTCTCTACTTTTAAAATTCAACATTTTGATTTTTTATATATTTTATTGAAGTATAGTTAATATACAATCTTATACTGGTTTCAAGTATATACAACATAGTGATTTGACAGTTGTATATATTATTAAATGCTCACCCCAACTAGTGTAGTTATTATCTCTCAACATAGGCAGATGCTACAGAACTATTGACTATATTCTCTATGCTGTATTTTCATCCCCATGACAAATCTATATTATGACTGAGATTTTGTGCCTTTTTATGCTCTTCACCTATTTCACTTACCCACCCCAATCTCTTTCCCATGGTAAATGCCAGTGAGTCACTTCACAGTGTCTTTGAGTCCACTGATGTTTTGCTCATTTTATATTCTTTTGCTTTTAGATTCCACATATAAGTGAAACCATATGATATTTGTCTTTCTCCACCTGACTTATTTCACTTATAATAATAACCCATTAAGTCCGTCCATGTTTTTTCAAATGGCAAGATTTTTTTCTGTCCTTGTGGCTAAATAATATTCCATTGTGTATATGTGCAACATCTTTACCCATTTATCTATTGATACATAATTTTGTTGCTTCTGTATCTTGGCTATTGTAAATAATGTAGCAATAAACATGGGGTGCATATATCTTGTCAAATCAGAGATTTTGTTTTCTTTGAGTAAATTCTTAGAAGTGGAGTTACTGGATGGTATGGTATTTCTATTTTTATTTTTTTGTTCATCTGCAAAGCCAAGGTGGTGGCACAGACAGACCAGTGAATTTGTCGGGCCTCCAGTTGTGCCTGATTTGGGGATCAAACAAAGAGCCTTTTCAGTTCTGGGTCATGGTCCACCCTTCTATCCAGAAAGAAGAGCTAAATCATAGCCACACACACTGCTGAGTGTAGCTCCCAGTCCCATCCAACCAAGAAACCTGGTCAGAAGACCATTGAGGATGATTTTAGCCCGGTAACACTTGAGAGCTCATCAGGCAGCATTGACTATCAGAAGAGCAAAGACATCAGCTCCATTTGATTTGACTAGGGATCTTGGATCATAATACTGCTTGAGTCAAGACCACAAACAAAGAGCCCAGCTGTCCTTGGAGCTGAACTGCCACTGTACCAGAGGAAGGGAGATAATTCATAGCCCTGCAAACTGCTGAGAGTACCTCAAAGCCTGCATGACCAAAAAGCCTGGCCTGAGCACCTGGAAATCTGGTTGACCCAGCAACACTCAGTCAGAGATCCTGGACTATAGCTCTGCCTGTCTGGAGAGCCAAGCCAGTGACATTGTCTGACCAGAGAGTTTACTGTAGAGTTCTGCCTAATTAGCTCCCAAAACAAGAACTTGCTGGCCCTAGAGCATGTGTTGCTGTTCCTAAGCAGGGAAACTAATATGTAGCCTTCTTTACTGTTGAATACAGCCTCCTATCCTGCCAAGCAGAAAACCTAACCAGAGATGACAGGAAACTCATTAGTCTACACTACAGCCCAGATTACAGGGACATTTTAGCAGATAACCTAGCCAGCATATCTGCATCTAGAGAGACAATACAGAAGCACTATAAATACAGGGAGCTTAATATACAGTTCTATCTGATGTCATTCCAAAGAGCCATGCTGGCTCTGTTGTCTGTTCTGCAACCCTAACAAGGACAGGAAGCTAATTTATAGCTCAACCAAAAAGCTTCATGCAAGCTACAGCTTGATGTGACCAGGAAACCTAACAAGAGTTTCTGGAAATGTATGTAGCTATCTTGTAACTTTGATTACTGTGGCACTTAAATAGAAGGCCTGGACAGTTGCTTTAACTAGCTGAAGAGCTCAGATGTTGGCCCATCAGGCCAGAGAACTTGGTGTATATTTCTGCTAAGTCTGATCACTGAACAAGAGTCTTGCTGGACTTGGGACCTATATAGGAATCCTGCCTGAGCAGGGAAACTAATTTGTATATCCACACATAGCCAAATCCAGCCTTGGGACTGCCCAACCAGGGACCCAAACTAGTGGACACAGGAATCTGTGTAGCCCATTCTACAGCCTTGCTTACAGTGCCATGTGAAGAAAGAACACAGCCTATGGCTTTCCTCATCTGAAGGAAAAATCTGGTAGTCCTGTTTGGCCAAGGAATTCAATCCATAGTTTTCCCTGATTTGGTTCCCCAAATAATGAGTCATGCATATCTTGAAGTCCAGTCCAAAACCCCTAGGACAATGTAGCTAATTCATAGCTGCAGTTACTGCTGAGTGTAGTATTCAGTCTCAACTGCCAAGAAGCCTGACCAGAAAACCCAGGAAACTGTGGATTCCATCCTATAGCCTCAGTTGGGCAAGGAACTAGGCTAGGAATCCTATCTAACTGTTCTCTGCCAGCAGCACAACCCCTACTAACCTTAGGTCTTGTTCAGTGGCTTAGCACAAAAGCAGACCCTAATAACAAGTCCCACCTATCCATAGATGCTACTAGCTAATCTGTACAGAACTCTAAGCTGAGTTGGGTAGTGAAGAATTGTCACTGCCAAAGCAAATCTGTTAAATGTGGAAGAAGAGATTGCTTCAAGAATATACAGATACCAAGACAAGGAATCAAGTGTCACAAAAAGACCAGGTAAACATGACACCACCAAAGGAAACTAATAAAGCTCCAATAAATGACCCAACAGAAATAGAGATCTATGAACTGACAGACAAATAATTCAAAATAATCCTCTTAAAGAAATTTAGTTTGCTAAAAGATCACACAGAAAACTAAACAAAATTAGGAAAACAAGGCGTGAACAAAGTGAGAAGCTCAACAGAGAAAAATAAAACACACACACACAAACACACACATGCACACACGCAGAAATCCTGGAAATAAAAAGTAAAATTACTGAACTGAATAATTCAATTAAGAGTGTTCAAAAGCAGACTCAACAATAAGGTAGAAGCAATCAGTGTCCTAGAAGACAGAAAACTTGAAATTATTCATTCAGAGGATCAAAAAGCAATCAAAATAAACAATGCCTATGTTCCAGGAATTCCAGGAAGAGAAGAGATAGAGAAAGGAGCATAAACACTATTTAGACCAGTAACGACTGAAAACTACAAACCTAAGGAAAGAAATGGACATTGAATCCGTGAGGCCCAAAGGTATCTCTAATAGGTTAAAACTGCATAGAGTTACATGGAGGTACATTATAACTGTCTTAAAGGCAAAGATGTAATCTGAAAGCAGCAAGAAAAAATAGAAGTTATATACAAGGGCACCCCCATAAGACTATTAATGGGACTCTCAAGTGAAACTTTTCATCCCAGGAGAGAATGGAATGATATATTCAAAGTATTGAATATAAAAACTGACAACCAAGCATACTATCCTGACAAAGCTATACTTCAGATGTGAGGGACAGATAAAGACTTTCCCTCCCCACCAAAAGATGAGGGAGGTCATCAACAGAACTGCCTATGAGAAATGTTAAAGAGAATTCTCTGAGTGAAAAATAAAAGGAAATTAATTAACATAAAAAAACAAGAAAGTAGTGTAAAACTCATTGATAATGGTAGTCAAAGTCAGATTCTCAATATGATAATGCTAATGCATGATTTGCATAAAACCGTATTAAAAATTTTAAATGCATTAAAAATAAACATAACTATAATAATCTGTAATTAGATACAAAATATAATAAATATATAAACTGTAACAACAAGAGCCTAAAATGTGAAGGAAGGAGAAGAAAAATATAAGTGCAATATTTAGGAATGTTTTGAAGTTAATTTGTTATTAGTTTAAAGTAGGCTATAATTTTAAGTTATTTTATATAAGCTTCTTGGTAATCACAAAGGAAAAATCTGCAATACGTACTCAAAATAACATGCAAAAAAAGTCAAAAAGTACTGATGCAAGAATTCATCAAATCACGAAAAAAGTGGATAAGAAGAAAAGAACAATGGATATATGTATAACAGAAAACAATGAACAAAACAGCAGTAGTAAGTCCATATAAGAATGAATTTAATCATAAACTGATTAAATTTTTAAATCAAAATTCATACAATGGCTGAATTAATTTTTTAAAAAGGTCTAAAAATATGCTACCTGCAAGAATCACTGTAGCTTTAAAGATACATAGAGACAGAGTGAAGAAATGGAAAAAGATATTTCAAGCAAATAGTAACCGAAAAAATATCAGGGATAGTTATACTTGTTTCAGACAAAAGCACTATAAAAAAATGGTAAAGAGACAAAAGTATTATGTAAATATAAAAAGGTCAATCTATCTAGAAGCTATAATTTTGTATATCAATATAACCAATATCCCAGCACTAAATATATAAAGCAAATACAACAACTAAAAGGATAAATGAACATCAATAACATACAATTGAAGACAGTAATGCCTCAATCTCAACAGTGGCTAGAAAATCCAGACAGATAATAAGGAAAGAGTGAATTTGAAAAATATTATAGACAAAGTGGCGTAGATGACATATACAGAACATCTGATGTTATGACCAAAAAATACACATTGTCCTTGAGTGCATGGGGAGCATTTGCTAGGATAGATCACAGGTTAGGTCACAAAGTAAGTCAGCAAATTCAAGAAGATTGAAATCATACTAAATATTTTCTCCATGCACAATGGTATGAAACTGGAAATCAATAGCAGGAGGAACACTGGATAATTCATGAATACAGGGAAATTAAACCAAGCTCTTCTGAACAACAGTGGGATCAGATAAGAACTAAAGGTTAAATTTAAAATAATCTTGAAATAAATAGAAATGGAAGTGTTTGGTAGAAAGATAGACATGAACAGTTGGGGAAGAGGGAAACAAGGTTCAAGCAAAAACCTCCCCATTAGACAATCCAACATGAAGCCAACAAAGGTTTTGCAGGGTGATAACTTCCTTGCTTATCAGGACCAGGCCAAAACATTTCCAACCAGATGACAATGCAGACACAATTGAACAAATCTAAGAACCACCCAACCATATCTCCTCAGAATGTCATTAAAATAAAATTGCAGTTTTCTCCGCCCACAGTGGGCTTTTCTGGGTGCATTTTGGGAGAAGACATGTGCACCAAGAGGAATGAGTGCAGAACTGTCAACCAAATAACCTCATCCTGTCAAGCAAAAGGCACTTCCTGACTAGGACATGGTAAATAGACCCTCCCCTAAAATATCAGGACATTTTTCTACCTTGTCTCTGTCCCACTCTTCCCTTGGAGTGTATTTAAGTAAAACTTTCACTCTGCTTCACTATTCTGTCTGCCTTTCCATTCTTTGTTTCACAGGGACAAGAACCAAGGAGAACAACCTCGACACAACATATTCACAACATATCAAAACTTATAGGATGCAACAAAAGCTGTTCTAAGATGGAAATTTTTACCTATAAACACATATATCAAGAAAATGGAAGATTTGAAATGAACAAACTAACTTTCCTCCAGTAACTAGAAAGAGAAAATTGAACTCAGCCCAAAGCAGCAATAAGAAGGAAATAATAAAGATTCAGGAATAAAAGAAATAGAGAATAAGAAATAATTAAAAAACATTAATCAAACAGAGATAATTCTTTGAAAACATAAAACTGACAAACTTTAGCTTGGCTACCAAAAAAGTACCCAAATAACAAAATTATAAGAACAAGAGGACACATTCTGAGATTACTGAAATACAAAGGATCCTAAGTGGCTAATATGAACAATGATACACCAACAAACTGGACAGTATGTAAGAAATGGATAAGGTATTAGAATCTTGTGACCTACCAAGACTGAATCAGGAATAAGTAGAAAATCTGAACATACCAATTACTAATATGGATTGAATCAACAATACAAAATTTCCAAATGAAGGTTAACCCAGAAACAGACAATTTCACTGGCGAATTTACTAGACATTTAGGAAACTAATGCTAATCCTTCGCAAGTTATTCCAAAAAAATTAAAGAGGAAAGAACACTTCTAAACTTATTTTTCACGACATTAACTGATAGCAAAGACAGAAAAGAACACTACAAGAAAAGAAAAATAAAGGCCAATATCCCTGATGAATAAAATGCAAAATTTCTCAATAAAATAAGAGTAGATCATATTTAACAATACATTAAAAGGATCACTCACCATAATCAACTTAGATATCCTTGTAGTGCAAATAAGTTTCAACATAAGTAAACCAACAAATTTGATACATCACTTTAATTGAGTGAAAGAAAAAAATCATATGATCACTTCAATAGATTCAGAAAAAAAATATTTATTTTGGTATCATTAATCTATAATTACATGTGCAATATTATAGTTATTAAACTACCCACTTCATCAGGTCCCCCCTACCAACCCAATTACATTCACTGTCCATAAGCATAGTGAGATGCTATAGAATCACTACTTGTCTTCTCTGAGTTGTACAGCCCTCCCTGTGACCCCCCAACATTACATCTGCTAATTGTAATGCCCCTTTTTTCCCCTTGTCCCTCCCTTCCCACCCATCCTCCCCAGTCACTTTCCCTTTGGTAACTATTAGTCCATTCTTGGGTTCTGTGAGTCTGCTGCTCTTTTTTATTCTTTCAGTTTTTTTCTTTGCTCTTATGCTCCTCATATGAGTGAAATCATTTGATACTTGTCTTTTTCCACTTGCCTTATTTCACTGAGCATAATACCTTCTAGCTCCATCCATGTTGTTGCAAATGGTAGGATTTGTTTTCTTCTTATGGCTGAATAATATTCCATTGTGTATATTTACCACATCTTCTTTATCCATTCATCTACTGATGGACCCGTAGGTTGCTTCCATTTCTTGGCTGTTGTAAATAGTGCTGCGATAAACATAGGGGTGCATATGTCTTTTTCAAACTGCACTGCTGCATTCTTAGGGTAAATTCCTAGGAGTGGGATTCCTGGGTCAAATGGTATTTCTATTTTGAGGTTTTTGAGGAAACTCCACACTGCTTTCTACAATGGTTGAACTAATTTGCATCCCCACCAGCAGTATAGGAGGGTTCCCTTTTCTGCACATCCTCGAGAACATTTGCTGTTGTTTGTGATTTGGATGTTGGCCATCCATACTGGTGTGAGGTGATATCTCATTGTGGTTTTAATTTGCATTTCTCTGATGATTAGCAATGTGGAGCATCTTTGCATCTGCCTGTTGGCCATCTGAATTTCTTCTTTGGAGAAGTGTTTATTCATGTCCTCTGCCCATTTCTTAATTGGATTATTTGCGTTTTGTTTGTTGAGGTGCATGAGTTCTTTGTATATTCAGAAAAAATATTTTTTAAAAATTCAACATTTGTTCACAATAAAATGTCTCAACAAATTACCATAAACAAGTATAGAAGAAATGTACATCAACATAATAAAAGCTATATATGACCATCTCAGGGCTAACATCACCCTTGATTTGTGAAAATTTAGAAGCTCTTCCTCCAATAAAGGGTGCTCATTCTCACCATTACTGTTCAACATAGTACTGGAAATCATAACCAGAAAATTTAGGCAAGGAAAAAATTAAAACACATCAGAATTGGAAAGTAAGAAGTAAAATTGTCTATTTTCAAGTAACATTTTTACATAGAAAATCCTAAAAATTACACCCAAAAAATTCCTAGATCTAATCAGTACATTTAGCAATGTTAAATGCTAAAAAGTTAACACCTAATAAGTAGCATTTCTATACTCTGACAGCAAAGTATTTAAAAAATAAATTTTAAAAATGATCCCATTTACAACAGCATCAAAAACAGTAAAATACTTAAGAATCTATTTAACCAAGCAGGTATAAGATCGCTACATTAAAAATGGTAAACATCAGTTAAAGACATTGAAAAACACAAATAAATAGAAAGGTACTCCATATTCATGGACTGGAAATATAATGCAAAAATATGTGTACTACACAGATCCATCTATAGATTAAATGCAATCCCTATCATGGTTACAGCGACATTCTTTACAGAATAGAAAAAAACTATCCTAAAACATATGTCGAGCCATAGAAGACACTAAATGTCAAAAGCAATCCTGGGAGTAACAAAGTTGGAGGCATTACAGTTCTGGATTTCAAGCTACATTATAAAGCTATAGTAATCAAAACAGTATGGTACTGGCATAAAAGCAGACACATAAACCAATGGAACAGAATCAAGTGCCGAGTAATAAACACATGCATATATAGTCAACTAAATTTGACAAGGATTCAAGAATACTCAATGGATAAAAGCAGTCTTTTCAATAAATGTGGCTGTGATTATTAGACAGCCAGATGTAAAAGAATGAAACTAGACCCTCTCATACAACACTCATAAAAGCTAGCACAAAATGGATTAAATATTTAAATGTATGACTAGAAACCATAATGCTAAAAGAAAACATAGGAAAAACACTCCTTGTCATGGGTCTTGGAAATAATTTTTTTGATGTAACACATAAAACACAACAAAAAAAATCAACACGGGGGACTACATGAAACTAAAAGGTTTCTGCACAGCAAAAATAATGATCAACAAAATGAAAGACAACCTACAGATGGAAGAAAATATTTGTAAATCATATTTCTGATAAGGGGTTATTACCAAAAGTATATAAAGAACTCATACAATCAATAGAAAAAAAACTAACAAAATAATCCAATTTAAAATGGAAAAAGGACTTGAATAGATATTTTTCAAAGAAGATATTCAAGTGGCTAATAGGTACATGAAAATATGCTTGACTTCACTAATTACTAGGGACATGCAAATCAAAACTATAATGAAATATCAACTGAAGCCTGATAGAATAGCTATCATCAAATAGAGAAGAGATAGTAAATGCTGATGAGGTTGTGGAGAAAAGGGACCCTTTGTCCACTGTAGGCATGATTGATATCTGTACAACCACTCTGGAAAATGGCATGGAGGTAACTCAAAAAAATTAATATAGAACTAATATATAATCCAGAAATTCTACTTCTGGTATACACCTGAAAGAAATGAAATCACTATGTTGAAGAGATATGTGCATGCCCATATGCATTGCATCATTATTTACAATAGTAAAGACATGGAAACAACCTAAGTGTCCATCAAAAGATGAATGGCTAGAGAAAATGTTATATATATATACATATATATATATATATACAAAATGTATACAAAATATATAAAGAACTCATACAACTCAAGAGCAAAAATTCACAATAAAATATCAAAATACTATATATATGTATGTATAATATTCCATTGCGTGTATACACACACACACGCACACACACACACACACAATAGAATAATATTCAGCACTAAAAAATGAAATGCTGTCACTTACTGCAACATAGATGGACCTTGAGGGCATTATGCCAAGTGAAATAATCAGACAGAAAGACAAATGCCATATGATCTCACTTATATGTGGAATATAAGATAAATCTCATAGAAAAGGAGACCAAATTTGTAGTTATCAAAGGTGTAGAGTTAGGGGTAGTGGAAATGGATGAAGTTTATATCAAAGTATGTAAACTAGTTATAAGGTAAATAAGTCCTAGGAGTGTAATAAACAACATGATGTTTATAGTAAACACTACTATTTTGTATATTTGAATGTTGCTAAGAAAGTCAACCTAAAATTTCTCATTACAAGGAAAAATTATTTTTTCCTGTTTTTAAATATATATGAGGTGATGGATGTTAACTAAAATCACGGTAATCACTTTACAATGTATGTAAGCCAAATCATTATACTGTGCACTGTAAACTTTTATACAGTGCTTTTGGTCAACTACGTATCAATAAAACTGATGATAGGTGGATTATACAGATAGATGAGATAGATAGATGATAGGTAGATAGATAGATGATAGATAGATGATAGATAGATAGATAGATAGATAGATAGATAGATAGATGATAGATAGATAGATGATAGATAGATAGATAGATGATAGATAGATAGATAGATAGATAGATAGATAGATAGATAGATAGATAGATAGATAGATAGATGATAGATAGATAGATAGATAGATGTTAGACAGATAGATAGAGATAAATAAATAAATAATAGAGAGAAGAGGAAATCATCATGTTTTCAGAACCAGGAACCCTTTTTCACTACTCTTATCCTAATAATTCTTGTCCCAACCAAAAATACATTTCAATATAAATAATTTCTTTCACTAACACGGGGCTTAGAGAAGGAAGAACCTATTATTTTTTTTATACTATTCACCAAAAGACTTTAGACAAAAAATATGGTATCTATGACTTAAATTATCTGCTATTTAAGAAGATTTACTAGATATCTACCAGATTATTACAAAATATGACTCAAGAACACAGGTCTCATGTTGCATATATTGGTCCCAGAATTTTCTAAAAATAAAACAAGGCTTTTGCATTTGGACAAGCAGCCTTGTATCAATATTAAAAATAGAAAGGTGAGAGAGGATGACCATTACTAAAGGTCTTGGAAATACTATGGGAATCAGAGGACATCAAAATATGAGGTTTAATACTGTGCAGCAGCCTACTCTACTAGGAGTCATGGGGAACCTAATTTAGCAATATTAATACAGATGTACAAGAATATATTTACCTAGGTGATTTAGGCACCAATTGATATGCAATTCAAATAGTGGGCATATGAGTTTTCATCAGTTATTATTGATAGTTTTCCTTCCAACCTGTTCAAATCCCAAGGAGTATGTGATATCTCAGTCACATCATCAGTTGCCATCAAATGACTTCCAGAAAACGACTGTTTTAAAAATATGTCTCATTTATTTATAAACTTCTGCCTCTGACTATATGATAATACTGTTGTTTCTTGTTTTTTGGCCAGCAGGAGGAATTAAGGAGACTGGAAGAATGCTATAGATAGACAAGGCAACGAGAGAATGATGAGAGTACCAACTGCAGGTTTGTGGATAAAGAAAGTAACATCTTTGTGGATTGGAGATTAGACAATTTTAGGAAAGCTGTTGAAAGTGAAATTTATATTTAATTCACTAGGAGAATTTGATGCAAAGTCATGAAATATGATGAAGTAACTCCCCCCCAAAAAAACAGAGATGAATAAATGGGCATAACAAAAATTAAGGAAAGCAGGCTGAGCTTTGACTGGGATCTATAATGGGTGCAGGAAATGGAGACAGAATAAAATGAGCTAGAAAGGCAAGAACCTAAAATTCTAAGGATACACAAGTCAAGATCTAGCCCATGGTTAGGAGAGGAGGTGAGAAAGTCTGGCTGGTAAAGACCAGAATTTTTGAAATCACCCTTAGGACTTCAGTCAAGGCTGCTACCAGAGCCAGTGGCTACTGGTGACTCCTAATTAAGGGAATAGAATTCTGTCCACTGAAGAAGAGATAAAGGATTTGTCAGACAACTTCCATGAGCCAGACGCTGTGCTGAGTGATTACATGTAATATCTTATTTAATTCTCACTACTATCCTGCAAGATAAACATTACCGTGCCAGTGTCACCTGATTCCAAAATCAATGCTCATGCTTTTTTCTGCTAAGCAACCTCTCTACTCCTCTAGATGGGAAAAAAGATACAGTTGGTAATAGTTGTGGGGGTGGCTAAGAACATCTCAGAAGTGTGAGAAATGTATTATGGTTTACCTCCTTCTTCTATGGCAATCACAAATCTGTTCTCTGTGAGTTTTAGTTTTGCTTTGTTTTTCAGATTCCACATATAAGTGGAAACAGGATATTTGTCTTGTCTGATTTATTTTACTTGGCATGATATGCTCTAGGTAAAACCATGTTGTCACAAGTGGCAAGATTTCATTCATTCTTTTTATTTATTTTATTTTATTTTTTTTATTAAGGGACCACTGATATACACTTTCATGAAGGTTTCTCAAGAAAAACAACGTGGTTATTACGTTCACCCTTATTATTGAGTCTCTCCACATACCCATTTTCAATCACTGTGCATCAGTGTAGTAAGATGCTACAGAGTCCCGATTTGTCTTCTCTGAGCTACACTGTCTTCCCCACCACCGCACACACATGTGCAGCAATCATAATACCCCACAATCCCCTTGTCCCTCCCTCCCCAACCCCTTCCCTTTGGCAACAACTAGTTCTTTCTTGGAGTCTGTGAGTCTGCTTCTATTATGTTCCTTCAGTTCTGCTTCATTGTTATACTCCATAAATGAGGGAAATCATTTGGTATTTGTCTTTCTCTGCCTGACTTATTTCAGTGAGCATAATACCCTCTAGTTCCATCCATGTTGTTGCAAATGGTAAAATTTGTTTCTTTTTATGGCTGAATAGTATTCCATTGTGTGTATGTACCACTTCTTCTTTATCCATTCTTCAACTGATGGACACACAGGTTGCTTCCATATCTTGGCTCTTGTAAATAGGGCTGCAAAAACATAGGGGTGCATATGTCTTTTTGAATCTGAGAAATTGTTTTCTTTGGGTGAGTTCCTAGGAGGGGAATTCCTGGGTCAAATGGTATTTCTATTTTTAGTGTTTTTTAGGAACCTCCATATTGCTTTCCACAATGGTTGAACTATCTTACATTCCCACCAGCCATGTAGGAGGGTTCCCCTTTCTCTGCATCTCACCAGCATTTGTTGTTCCTAGTTTTTTCGATGTTGCCCATCCTAACTGGTGTGATGTGATATCTCATTGTGGTTTTAATTTGCATTTCACTGACAATTAGTGATATGGAGCATCTTTTCATGTGCCTGTTGGCCACCTGAATTTCTTCTTTGGAGAGGTGTCTGTTCAT
Organism: Smutsia gigantea; assembly: GCA_032199065.1. Taxonomy (NCBI): domain Eukaryota; kingdom Metazoa; phylum Chordata; class Mammalia; order Pholidota; family Manidae; genus Smutsia; species Smutsia gigantea. Next base: position 11,034 of record JAVSCE010020323.1, on the reverse strand, counting down.
ATCCTCCTCCCATTTTTTAATCGGTTATTTGCTTTTTGGGTGTAGGGGCATGTGAGTTCTTTATATATTTTGGATGTTGACCCCTTGTCAGATATGTCGATTACAAATATATTCTCTCATACTGCAGGGTGCCTTTTTGTTCTGCTGATGGTGTCCATTGCTGTACAGAAGCTTTTTAACATGATGTAATCCCACTTGTTCATTTATTATTTTGTTTCCCTTGCCCAAGGAAACGTGTTCAGGAAAAAGTTGCTCATGTTTATATCCAAGAGATTTTTGCCTATGTTTTCTTCTAAGGGTTTTATGGATTCATGACTTACATGTAGGTCTTTGATCCATTTTGATTTTACTTTCGTGTATGGTGTTAGACAATAATCCAGTTCCACTCTCTGGCATGTAGCTGTCCAGTTTTGCTAACATGAGCTGTTGAAGAGGCTTTCATTTTCCCATTGTATATCCATGGCTCTTTCATCATATGTTAATTGACCATATATACTTGCATTTATATGTGGGCTCTCTAGTCCGTTCCATTGGTCTATAGTTCTGTTCTTGTGCCAATACCAAATTGTCTTGTTTACTGTGGCTTTGTAGTAGAACTTGAAGTCAGGGAGCATAATCCCCCCAGCTTTATTCTCAGGATTTCTTTGGCTATTCAGGGTCTTTCGTGGTTCCATATGAATTTTAGAACTATTTGCTCTAGTTCATTGAAGAATGCTGTTGGTATTTTGATAAGATTGCATTGAATCTGTAGATTGCTTTAGGCAGGATGTCCATTTTGACAATATTAATTCTTCCCATCCATGAGCATGGGATGTTTCCATTTATTGGTATCTTCTTCAATTTCTCTCATGAGTGTCTTGTACTTTTCAGAGTATAGGTCTTTCACTTCCTTGTTTAGGTTTATTCTGAAGTATTTTATTCTTTTTGATGCAATTGTGAGTGCAAATGTGTTACTGATTTCTCTTTCTGCTGGTTCATCAGTAGCATATAGGAATGCAACAGATTTCTGTGTGTTAATTTTGTATCCTGAAGCTTTGCTGAATTTAGATATTAGATGTAGTAATTTTGGGGTGGAGTCTTTAGGGTTTTTTATATACAATATCATATCATCTGCAAACATTGACAGTTTAACTTCTTCCTTACCAATTCAGATGCCTTTTATTTCTTTGTGTTGTCTGATTGCCGTGGCAAGGTCCTCCAGTACTATGTTGAATAGAAGTTTGGAGAGTGGGTATCCTTGTCTTGTTTCTGATCTTAAGGAAAAGCTTTCAGCTTCTCGCTGTTAAGTATGATGTTGGCTGTGGGTTTGTCATATATGGCTTTTATTATGTTGAAGTAGTTGCGCTCGATACCAGTTTTGTTGAGAGTTTTTATCCTGAATGGATGTTGAATTTTTTCAAATGCTTTTCAGCATCTGTGGAGATAATCATGTGGTTTTTGTCCTTCTTTTTGTTGATGTGGTGGGTGATGATGTATTTTCGAATGCTGTACCATCCTAGCATCACTTGAAGAAATACTATTTGAACATGATGGCTGATCTTTTTGATATATTTTTGAATTTGGTTTGCTAATATTTTTTTGAGTACTTTTGTATCTATGTTCATCAGAGATATAGGTCTATATTTTTCTTTTTTTTTGTGGTGTCTAGGTGTGGTTTTGATATTCAAGTGATGTTGGCCTCACAGAATGAGTTTGGGAGTATTCCCTCCTCTTCTACTTTTTGTAAAACTTTAAGGACGGTGGGTAAAACTTTTAGGATTTCACTAAATGTTTGATAAAATTCAGCAGTGAAACCATCTGGTACAGGGTGGTTTTTTCATAATTTTTTGATTACCAATTCAATTTCCTTGCTGGTAATTGATCTATTCAGATTTTCTGTTTCTTCCTGGGTCAGCCTTGGAAGGTTGTATTTTTCTAGAAAGTTGTCCATTTCTTCTAGGTTATCCAGTTTGTTAGCATGTAATTTTTCATAGTATCTCTCATGATTCTGTGTATTTATATGTCATACATAGTGATTTTTCCTTTCTCATTTCTGATTCTATTTATGTGTGTAGACTCTCTTTTCTCTAGATAAGTCTGGCTAAGGGTTTATCAATTTTGTTTATTTTCTCAAAGTACAAACTCCTTGCTTCATTGTTTCTGTCTATTGTTTTATTCTTCTCAATTTTATTTATTTCTACGCTAATCTTTATTATGTCTCTCCTGAGGGCTTTTGGCCTCATTTGTTCTTCTTTTTCAAGTTTCATTAATTTTGAGTTTAGACTGCTCATATGGGATTATTCTTCTTTCCTTAGGTAGGCCCTTATTGCAATATACTTTCCTTTTAGCACAGCTTTTGCGGCATCCAGCAAATTTTGCAGTGTTGAATCATTGTTGTCATTTGTCTCCATATTTTGCTTGATCTCTGTATTTATTTGGTCATTGAACCATTGATTATTTAAGAGCATGCTATTAAGCTTTTATGTGTTTGTGGGCTTTTCATTTTGTTTGTGTAATTTATTTCTAGTTTCATACTTTTGTGGTTTCTCTTTCTGCTGGTTGGTACAATTTCAATCTTTTTGAATTTACTGAGGCTATTTTTGTGGCCTAGTATATGATCTATTCTTGAAAATGTTCCATGTGCACTTGATAAGAATGTGTTTCCTCTTGGTTTTGGATGGGGTGTTCTGTATATGTCCACTTGGTCCATCTGTTCTAATACATTGTTCAGTGCCTCTGTCTCTACTTATTTTCGGTCTGGTTGATCTGTCCTTTGGAGTGAGTAGTGTGTCGAAGTCTCCTAAAATGAATGCATTGTATTCTATTTCACCCTTTAATTCTGTTAGTATTTGTTTCACATACGTAGGTGATACTGTATTGGGTGCATAGATATTTATAATAGTTATATCCTCTTGTTCGACTGACCCGTTTATCATTATGTAATGTCCTTCTTTGTCTCTTGTTAGTTTCTTTGTTTTTAAGTCTGTTTTGTCTCATACAAGTACTGCAACTCCTTCTTTTTTCTCACTATTAGTTGCATCAAATTCATTTTTCCATCCCTTCACTTTCATTCAGTGTATGTCCTTGGATTTGAAGTGTGTCTCTTGTAGGCAGTGTATAGACAGGTCTTGTTTTTTTATCCATTCAGTGACTCTTTGTCTTTTGAATGGTGCATTCAGTCCATTTACATTTAGGGTGATTATTTATAGGTATATACTTATTGCCATTGCAGGCTTTAGATCCATGGATACCACACATTCACGGGTAATTCCCTTATTATCTAACAGTGTAATTTAACTCAACTCACTAATATGCTATTACAAACACAACCTAAAGGTTCTTTTTTTTCTCCTTTTTATTCCTCCTCCATTCTTTATATATTAGGCATTATATTCTGTACTCTTTTTCTATCCCTTGATTGACTTGGGGGTAGTTGATTTGATTTTGCATCTGATTAGTAATTAACTGTTCTACTTTCTTTACTGTGGTTTTATTTCCCCTGGTGACAGCTATTTAGCCTTAAAAATACTTCCATCTATAGGAGTCCTTCCAAAATACATTGTAGAGGAGGTTTTTGGGAGGTAAATTCTCCCATATTTTGCTTATCTGACAATTGTTTAATCCCTCCTTCAAATTTAAATGGTAATCTTGCCGGATAGAGTATTCTTGGTTCGAGGCCCTCTGCTTTATTGCATTAAATATATCATGCCACTCCCTTCTGGCCTGTAAGGATTCTGTTGAGAACTCTGATGATAGCCTGATGGGTTTTCCTTTGTATGTGATCTTTTTTCTCTCTCTAGCTGCTTTTAAAAGTCTGTCCTTATCCTTGATCTTTGCCATTTTAATTATTATATATATTGGTGTTGTCTTCCTTGGGTCTCTTGTGTTGGGAGATCTGTGCACTTCCATGGCCAGAGAGACTATCTCCTTCCCCCAGATTGGGGAATTTTTCAGCAATTATGTCCTCAAAGACACTTTCTATCCCATTTGTTCTCTCTTCTTCTTCTGGTACCCCTACAATACAAATATTGTTCTGTTTGGATTGCTCACACAGTCCTCTTAATATTCTTTCATTCCTAGAGATCATTTTTTGTCGTCTCTGTGCCTCAGCTTCTTTGTATAACTCTTCTCTAATTTCTACTCCATTTATCATCTCTTCTACTACATATAATCTGCTCTTAAATCCCTCCATTTTATGTCTTATTTCAGATATAGAATTTCTTAATGTTTGATTCTCCATTCTAAAATTTGTCCCTGAGTTCTTGAATATTTTTGTGTACCTCCATAAGCATTTTTATGACTTTTATTTGGAATTCTCTTTCAGGAAGATTAGTGAGTTCACTTCTACTTGGGCCTTTTTCTGGTGTTTGTGAGATTTTGTTCTGAACCAGGTTCCTTTGATGTTTCATATTTGTATGTGGTGCCCTCTAGTGCCTAGAAGCTCTTGTCTCAGAGAGGTTTTTGGGGGTCTCTTTTTTGTAGCCAGTTACTGAGAGACCCAGGTGAGCAGAAGTGGATGACTGCTTGTAAGCAATAAACAGGTTTTACCCTCTTTATTTCTGCCTTTGACTGATTTTGGCTTCAAATGTTATTTGTCCCAGGTGGGAAAATATTTTCCCCTGAGAGTTTCAGCCACAAACATGAAAACTTAAATTCTAAAACTATTAATTTAATAAAATTAAAATGGTATGTCACTATAATTGGTAGATTATTTTCAACAAGAAACGTTTTGGTGTGCCCAAAGTTAAATTTGCAAGAAAGAACTATAAGACTGAAAATCTGCAAATTTCCATTAATTTACTAAAATTTATACTTCTATTGTCTCTACTCATAGACTAAAAGTTCTTGAGGGTAGAGAAAAGCTCTCAGGCTTATATATATTTCTTACAGTGACTGAAGTAGTACCTAAAAATGATAATTCAATAAAGGTTCATTGTATATAATTAATACCTTGTATCCCTTTTGTGACAGACTAAAATAGTATCTACCTTCTAAGGATTGAATGTGTACCTCCAAAATTCATATATTGAAATCCCAATCCTTAATGAAATTGTATTGGAAGTGAAGCCTTTGGAAAGTAATTATTTTTGGATGAGATCATGAACATGAATCCCCCATGATGTAATGTGATCTTATAAAGAGATGAAGAAAACAGAGCTCTCTCCTTCCACCATGTGAGGATACAAGAAGGCACCTTCTGAAAAACAGGAAGGGGTCCTTACCAGATACCAAATATGCTTATGCCTCAATATTGGAATTCCCAGAAGTCCAAAACTGTGAGTAATACATATTTGTTATATAAGTCATTCAGTTTATGGTAACTTGTTAGAGCTGTCTGAGCTAACCCACTATCCCATACCAAAACAAGTGAATTCAGTGAAAATCTGGAAAATTAAGTATTAACAAAGAGTAAATAAGCAATTGGATGATTAGATGATTCACTTCTAATACAGTGCAATGTGGATACAATGTAAAAATACATTCACTGAACACAGCAATTCAGACTGAGTAATGACATTTTACATGAGCTATATAATCCTTCAATGTATATTGGCTATATCAAATAGTAAATTAGATAAATCATTTAAATCAAAGCATGATATATTAGCCTTTCTACACAGAGAACCATAAACCATTAGAACTGGAAGAGACTTTGAGATAACATAGCCTAACTTTCCTTTTAACAGATTAAAAGACCTGAAGCCCAGAAAAGTGATGCTGTTCACCTAGGTCCCACTCTCTGTGGGAGAAGGATACAATAGAAGTAAGATTTTCTGAATCATACATCAAGATTCTTTCCATGAATCTTGGAAGCTATCCTTCCTGTAAATTTTAATAGGAAATAATATGTATTTGGGGATAACATGTAGGGTTACATAACAAATAAAATCTCAGGAATGGGTAGATTCACTGAAGAATTCTATCAAGCATTTAAAGAATTATTTAAACCAATCCTTCTCAATTTCTTACAATAATGTGAAGAGGAGTGAACACTTACAAATTAAGTCTATGAGATATGGATTACTCTGATACCAAAACAAGAAAAAAATACTATAAGAAAGCTATAAACCAAATATGTGCCATGAATATTCATGCTAAAACCCCAACAAAATACTAGCAAACAGAGCTGAACAACACCTAAAATGGATTATATAATATGACTAAGTGGGATTTATTCCCAAAATGCAAGGATGGTTCAACATATGAAAATCAATCTAATATGTCACATTAACAAAAAGAAGGGAAATAAAACACATTATCACCTTACTTGGAGGAAAATCATGAGTCAAAACTGAATTAACATTCATGATAAAAGCACCTAACTTAGGAACTGAGGGAATCTATTTCAACATAATAAAGTTTATAAATGAAAAGCTCACAGCTGACATTATACCCAACAGTGGAAGACTGGAATCTTGTCTTTTAAGGTCAGGAAAAATACAAGGGTGCTCTCTTTGATTATCTCTATTCAATATTTTACTGGAAGTTCTAGCCAGATCAATGACACAGAAAAAGGAGATGAAAGGCATTCAAATTGGAAAGGAAGAAGTAAAATTATTACTGTTCACAGAGACATCATATTATATGTCAGAAATACTTAAGATTCATTCAAAAAACATAAGTAGTATCACTAATAATTACATTGATCAAATTTTCAAAACATAAAATCACACAAATCAGTTGTATTTCTGTAATGAAGAATCCCACAAAAGGAAATTAAGAAAAATCCAAAAACAATAGCATCAAAAGAATAAAATACTGAGGAATAAACTTAAACAAAGAAGAGAAATACCTGTAAAATGAAAAGTACAAAAACTTGCTGAAAGAAATTAAAGATGACACCAATAAATAGAATGATGTTTAGTGTTCATGGATTGAAACACAATATTGTTTTGATGTCAATACTAATCAAACTGGCCTATAGACTCTATGAAACTCCTATCAAAATATGAATGTTGTTTTTTTAAATAAATGGAGAGATTCATCTTAGAATTCATATTGAATCTCAAGGGACTCCAAGTAACAAAGCAGTCTTTTAAAGAATAAAGTTGGAGATTTTGAACTTCCTGAGTTCAAATCTTATTACAAAACTGTAGTAAAAACAAAGCATCTATTGCATTGTTGTCATAAAGACATATATAGACTAAAGTGATGACTAAGGATCTCAGGAAGAAACCCTAACATATATGGATAAATGATTTTTGACAATGGTTTCAAAACCATTCAATGGAGAAAGGACAGTCTGTTCAGTGAGTGGTGCTGGGAAAATTGGATATCCCAATGCAAAAGAATGAATTTGGACACTTACCTTAAAACACATACAAATATTAATTCAAAATAGATAAAATGCCTAAATATAAGAGCTAAAATTATAAGTTCTTAGAAGAAAACATAGAGGTAAAGGTCCAGGACATTGGATTTGACAGTGATTTCTTGGATATGACACCTAAAGTTTAGGCAACAAAAGGTAAAGAAGATAAATTAGAATATAACAGAAGTAAAAACCTTTGTATAGCAAAGGAAATAACCAAGAGTGCAAAGGCAATCCATAGAAAGGGAATAAATATTTTTAAACCACATATCTGTGAATGTGTTAATATCCAGAATATAATAAAAATTCTTCCAAATCAAAAGACAAAAACAACCTAATTAAAAAATGAGCAAAGGACTTGAATAGACGTTTCTCAACAAAGACATATAAATATCCAATAAGCAAATGAGAAGATGCTGAACATCACTAATCATGAGTGAAAATCAAATCAAGACAATAATGAGATATTACTTCACACACATTAGTATGGCTAAAGTACAAAAAAAAGGAAATAAGTCATGGAGTGGATGTAGAAAACTAGTTATTTACTTAAATGAGTTGAAAACATGTCCATTTAATAACCTACACATGGATGTTTATTACACCTTTATTCATAATTACACCAACTTGGAAGCAACTGAGATGTGTCTCAATAGGTGAGTTGATAAACAAACTATAATACATGAATACAATGTAATATTATTCAGTAAAAAAAGGAATGAGCTATCAAGCCACAAAAATCATGGAGGAAATTTGAAATCATATTGTTTCAAAAATGCCAACTTGAAATATATACATGCTGTATGATTCTAAGTACATAACATTCTACAGAAAGCAAAACTATATACACATACAGTGAAATTATCAGTGGTTTCCTGCTGTTGAGGAGTGGAGAGAAGAGAGGTAAACAGAACACAGGAGATTTTTAGGGCAGTGAACTATTATGAACAATGTTGAAATGATCAATATATGACAGTGTGCATTTATCAAAAAAAAAAAAAAGCTGTATAACACAAAAGACTGAACCTTAATGTTAACTATAGGCTTTAGTTAATAATGTGTCAGTTTGGCTCTCCAATTCTAATAAAGGTGCCACACTAATGTAAGACGTTAATAGGGGAAATTGGAGAAAGTGAGAGGTACATAGGAATTCTATGAACTTGTTGATCAATTTTTCTATAGACCTAAAACTGGTTTAAGAAATAAATTCTATTAATTAATAAATAAAACAAAACAAAGATGATGAATCTCTCTGTGTATTGATATGAAAGATCACTATGTTAACTTGAAGAAGCAAGATGCAAAACAATTGTACAGTAATTTTCCATTTGTGTAAAAAGGAGATAATTGAGGAATGAGTATTTTATGAGCTTTTACATGAATTAAAAAATCTATGGAAGGATTTACCACCCAAGAAATTAATAATAGTGGTAATCTGTTATAATGGGGGAAAATGTGAGTGATAGGAATAGGAGGAATCCACTCCAAAACTACTAGAACTAATATCTGAATTCAGCAAAGTTGAAGGATACAAAAATTAATATGCAGAAATGTGTTGCATTCCTATACACTAATGATGAACAAGCAGAAAGAGAAATCCAGAAAACAATTCCATTCGCAACTGCATCGAATAGACTAAAATACCTAGGAATTAGCTTAACCAAGGAAATGAAAGACCTATATCCAGAAAACTACAAGACACTCTTAAGAGAAATTAAAGAGGACACTAATAAATGGAAATTCATCCAATGCTCTTGGATATGAAGAATTAATATTGTCAAAATGGCCATCCTGCCTAAAGCAATCTACAGATTCAGTGCAATCCCTATCAAAATATCGACTGCATTCTTCAACGAACTGAGACAAATTCATATAGAACAACAAAAGACCTCCAATAGCCAAAGCAATTCTGAGAAGGAAGAATAAAGCAGGAGGGATCTCACTTCCCAACTTGAAGCTCTGCTACAAAGCCACAGTAATCAAGACAATTTGTTACTGGCACAAGAACAGACCCATAGGCTAGTGGAACAGAATAGGGAGTCCAGATATTAACCCAAGCATACGTGGTAATTATTATATTATAAAGGATCCATGTTTATACAATGGGGATATGATAGCCTCCTCAACAGCTTGTGTTGGCAAAACTGGGCAGCTACATGTAAGAGAATGAAACTGGATTATTGTCTAACCCGTACACAAAAGTAAACTCGAAATGCATCAAAAACCTGAATGTTAGATATGAAACCATTAAACTTTTAGAAGAAAATAAAGGCAATACTCTCTTGAATATAAACATCAGCAACTTCTTCATGAACATATCTCCTCAGGCAAGGGAAACAAAAGCAAAAATGAACAAGTGAGACTATATCAAGCTGAAGTTTCTGTACAGAAAGGACACCATCAGTAGAACAAAAAGACATCCTACAGTACGGGAGAATGTATTCATAAATGACATATCTGATAAGGCGTTGACATCGAAAATATATAAAGAACTCACACACCTCAACAAACAAAAAGCAAATAATCCAATTAAAAAATGGACAGAGGATCTGAATAGACACTTCTGCAAAGAAGAAATTCAGATGGCCAACAGGCACATGAAAAGATGCTCCATATCGCTAATCATCAGTGAAATGCAGATTAAAATCATATTGAAATAATACATCACACCAGTTAAGATGGCCAACATCCAAAAGAAAAACAACAAATGTCAAGGATGTGGAGAAAGGGGAACCCTCTTATACTACTGGTGGGAATGTAAATTTGTTCAACCATTGTGTAAAGCAGTATAGAGGTTTCTCAAAAAACTCTAAATAAAAGTATCATTTGACCCAGGAATTCCACTCCTAGGAATTTACCCTAAGAATGCCGGAGCCCAGTTTGAAAAAGACATATGGATCCCTATGTTTATCGCAGCACTATTTACAATACCAAGAAATGGAAGCAACCTAAGTGTCCATCAGTAGAGGAATGGATAAAGAACAGGTGATACATATACAAAATGGAATATTATTCATCCATAAGAAGAAAAAAAAAATCCTACCATTTGCAACAACATCGATGGAGCTAGAAGGTATTATGGTCAGTGAAATAAGCCAGTCCGAGAATGACAAGTACCAAATGATTTCACTCATCTGTGGCGTATCAGAACAAAGCAAAAACTGAAGGAACAAAACAGCATCAGACTCACAGAACCCAAGAATGGACTAACAGTTACCAAAGGGAAAGGACTGCAGAGGATGGGTGGGAAGGGAGGGAGAAGGGGAATAAGGGGTATTATGATTAGCACACATAATGTAGTGGAGGGCACAGGGAAGGCAGTATAGCACAGAAAAGAAAAGGATTGACTCTATAGCATCTTACTATGCTGATGGACAGTGACTGTAATGGGGTATGTTGTGGGGGCTTGATAATGGGGGGATCTAGTAACCACAATGTTGCTCATGTAATTGTATATTAATTATACTAAAATAAAAAAAGAACTCATAGGACTCAAAAGATTTAAAAAATCCAATTCAACATGGGCAGAGGATCTGAATATTTTTCCAGAAAAGACATTTGGATGACGAACAGACTCATGAAAAGATGCCCAACATGACTAATCTTCAGGGAAATGCAAATTAAAATCATAATAAGATATCATCTCACTCCTGTCAGAAAGGCTACTATCCAAAAGAAAAGAAATAGCAATGGTGGTGAGGATGTGAAGAAAAGGGAACCCTTCTCTCCTGTTGGAAGGAATT